>CM053505.1:4121908-4160580 GCA_028627145.1 Eidolon dupreanum | reverse complement strand
TTTAAACATTATAAACACTTAAAATTCTAAATATGTATTAGTGCTTTAAAACAAAAATATAGTAATATTACAACTCTGATTATCTGAAACATGTCTACTTTGAATTCTGAATTTTCCTGAAGATAAAGGCTGCTTATCCACTAAAGAAGTTTATGTTATCCCACACAATTTATGGGTTAGTTTCCCATGAAATTTGGGGGTTGACCAGGATGTGATTGAATGTTTGACCATGGCACTGATGGAGCTGACTAGGACTTATTTATTCTTTGTAGCAGCAACTTCAAAAATTTCAAATTGCGTGGCACATAGCATCTTTTTTTAAAAAATTCATTTATTTAAATTAGTTTCAAGTATACAGTACATTGGTTAGACATCTATATAGTTTGTGAAACGATCCCCCCAATTGCTCCCTTCCACCCTTGACCCTCCACCTAGCCATCATATTAATACTAACTGCATTCCCTATGCCCTGCTCCCCATCCCTTTGACCATCCATCAGCCTCTAATTTGTACTTCTTTAACCCTTCACCCCATTCTCCCAGCTCCCATACCCCCCCTCCCCTCTGTCTATCACCAGATTGTCCACTATATTTGCAAGTCTGTTTTTGATCAGTTTGTTCTTTTTATTCCTTAGATTTCACATATAAGTGAAATCATATGGTATTTATCTTTCTCTGTCCGACTTATTTCACTCGGCATAATAACCTCTAGGTCCCTCCATGTCGTTGCAAATGGTAGGATTTCATTTTTTTTAATGGCTGAGTAATATTCCATTGTATATATGAACCATAATCACATAGCATCTTTTTAATATGAGTCATATTTTCAAACCAGATTACACTCCCGCCATTTTTTTTCAGCTTATCAAATACATACATGCATTTTCTCTCTAACTTGAAAAACCTTTGAACTTGATTGTTTCTGTGTAATTCTTGCTTCCTAGTACCACACAATTCTCGGAGAAATTAAAAGCCCAGCCAGGTGATCTCTAGATCTCTCTCTCAGTTTTGTCTGACCACTTGGTCACAAACCCCAAGGCCATTCTACCCAAATCCAGCCCTGGATAACCAGGTAACACCAGGCAGCTCTTCTGGGCCCATATTTGAGGCTTCCCAAATGGATGAGAACAGTGACCCCAGTCCTGAACACAGAGCCATAAAGATTTCTAAGCACAAGCTGCCACCACGTCCCCCTCCCTACTCTCAATGAAGGAATGGGAAAAAGACTATGGTGCTTCCCCAAAGTGTTTCAGAAGTTTGCAGCTCTCCTGGAAATGTCCACACTTTCCTTTGAGAGTCAGTTTTACAAAATGATGAAACTCTCTCTCTCTGGCTAAGCAACAAAGTGAACACTAACATCTGGGGGTGCGGAATGTAATTTACTGAATACTTATCATGTACCCTGCTCTGTGCTAAATGTAATTTATATGAATCATCTCAACTTCGTATTTATAGCAATAGCCCTATGGGATAGACTGTCCCTCTTTTACAGAGGAAGAAAATGGAGGCTAAGAGAGGTATATCCCATAAAAATAAGTCCAGCGAATCGTGGAATTGATGTTTAGAAATACAACAGCTTTTATCTAAGTAAGGCACATTTCATCAAATTGGCCAATTTTCACCGTTTTCAATGTTCCATGTTTTCCTTTACAGGAGTAGTCAGAAGACGTTGCCTGTAAAGGGACAGTTAGTAAATATTCTGGGTTTGGCAGGCCAGATGGGTCTCTGTTGCAACTACTGAACCCGCCTTTGTTGCAGAGAGAAAGCAGCCCTGGAAAATACATGAATGAATGGGTATGGCTGTGTTCCAATAAAACTTTATTTATTAAGTCAGGCCATAGTTTCTGATGATGAAAATGTTCTGAAACTGGATTGTAGTGATAGTTACTTAACTCTACAAATTTACTAAAAATTCTTTGACTCGTACACCTAAGATGGGTAGGTTTTATGGTATGAAAATTATACCTCAATAAAGCTGTTAAAAACAAAAACAAGTTGACTTCTGGTTTAGAACGCATAAGCACGTTCACTAGCCACAAACATTCTTCTCACATAGAGCAAACCACCTCTTGTCTTTTTTTTTTTCTTTTCAAAGTCCACCTCAAATTTTATGATATATTCCTCACAGTATCATCAGAAAAAGCTCCCAGAAACCTACTGATGAACTAGATAATTGTCCATGCAAAAGATTTGGTCCTGTGGTTCCTTATTTATATTTACCTTTTTCTCTTAAATATACTTCTCCTTCAGGCTGAACAGAAGCAGCCAAAGCTCTACGGAGAAACACAAAAGAGTTCTGGAAAGTTCTTTATCAGCTCACATACAGACGGGAAAATTCATGCTTCTGATTTGATATGTTCAGCCTCGGCATTTAAATATCTGTTGCCCAACCACAGATACATTTGATCTTTTGTAGACATTAAATATGCAACATTTCCTGTTTTCATGTATAAATCTGAACACATGATAACCAACTAAGAATCACAGCACAGTGTCACTTTCCCTGTATTTGAACATCATCTTGACTGTGTAACACATTTTTAAAAAATATTTCAGGTACTTCTTTTATCCTCGGTAGAACTCTAAAAGATACATAGAAAGGTTTTGGTCTCCTCGGGGGTATAGCGCAATTGGTGGCAATTAATGAGGACAGAACATTGAACTTCTTCCTTCAAGTGTGTTAGAAGCTGTGGAGTCATGTAAAAGGTCCTTGCCATGTGTAAGTATGGCTGGACTGTGGAAAGTGCCAGAAGAAAAACATCAGGCAACCTCAAGAACATTGTAAGTCCCAGGCCTGTGCTACAAGCTGGATCAAGATAAAGCTGCAAAAGAAAAGGAACAGAGAACTTCAGAAATCACTGCCCGTGGGCAGAAAAGCAGTGGTTTTCTGTCATATCCGATGCTGGTCACTTCCCAGTGAGCCCTTATCAGGCTGTCAAAACGAAACGAAAGAAAATAGTCTCATCTTTATCATTAATTTCCCTGTTTCTTTCCTTAATCTGCACTGCCTAGGCAGTTAATCTTTGCTTGATATGCTTTTGTCTCCTTACATAATTAAAATCTCCTTCTGTGTGAGAAGACACAGTGCCACACGCCACCTGGGAGACCAAGCTTCAAGGCTGTGGGAGACGAGAGAAAAGAGGAGAGCAGGGCAGACAAGAAAAGAGAACAGAGAAAAGTGGAAGGAGCAGGTGATGAGGCCAAGTAGGGGAATGGGGGAAGGAAAGAAGAAAACTTGGACTTTGAGGAAAGATAAAACATCCAAGTTCTTCCAGACCAACCATGTATTGGAAGCCAACCCACAATTACTTTATGAAGAAAGCCTCACCCATCCCATGGATGACCCCCGGGGCGGGTCTGCCTACCACCATACAGTATCTGAACAGATTTCTTTTCAGGCAAATGCTCAAGTTCTACTACAGTCAACTTGACTCCTGTCTCTGCTGATTTCAAAGCATCTGGATCCAACCGTATTGATAAAACGGATTCTCTACATTCTGACTACTTGCCAAAGAGGAGAACCACTCAGCAAAAGCTAACTTGTAAGAAATAGCATTTATAGGTCATTGCCAGCACGCCCTGCTGCCTACTCTATTTGATTGCATGTACATTAAATGTTATCCTTAGAGAAACCCGATAGTCAGAATTGTGCCCTTTATCCATTTTATTTGGGCTGTCTCTGGTCTTGCTTTTACTGAATGACTGAGCTTTGGTATTAGGCCATCAGGCAATATCAAGGGAGTTGATAAAAAGTGGCTCAAATGCTTTTCTGGTGTTTGGGGTTTATTTGTTTATTTGTTTGTTTATTTGTTCTTGCAAATAGCACACTGTCCTCTTTGGGACAAGCTGGAGGAGAAAATCCTTTTAAGATCCAGGAGATGAGTCAGTTACATGTGCTCCCTCTAGACTGTAAAGGGTCTTTACTTTGGCTCAGGTTAGGATTTGGGGCCCATCTCTCTCACTTTTTTTTAAATACCCCCTGCCTATACACACACACATGGCCTCCCCCACTATCAACATCCCCCACCAGAGTGGGACATTTGTTACAATCAATGATCATCACCCAGAGTCCATAGCTTATGTTAGGAGTCACTCTTGGCGTTGTACATTCTATAGGTTTGGCAAATGTATAATGACACGTATCCGCCATTATAGTATCATACAGAGTAGTGTCACTGCCCTGCAAATCCTCTGTGCTCCATTATTCATCCCTCTCTCCCTCTTAACCCCTGACAGTAATCTTTTTACTAGCTCTAAAGTTTTTCCTTTATCAGAATGTCATATGGTTAGAATCAAACAGTATATACTTTTCAGATGGGCTTCTTTCACTTAGTCATATGCATGTAAGTTTCCTCTGTGTCTTTTCATGGCTGGATAGCTCAGTTCTTCTTAGCACTGAATAATATTCCACTGTCTGGCTTTACCAGTTTATCTATTCATTCACCTACTGAAAGGCATCTTGGTTGCTTCCAAGTTTTGGCAGTTATGAAAAAAAGCTGCTGTAGACATTCACGTACAGGTTTTTGTGTGGACATAAATTTTCACTTCGTTTGGGTAAATACCAAGGAGCATGATTGCTGGATTGTATGGTGAGAATATGTTTAGTTTTATTTTAAAGCTGCCAAACTGTCTTCTAAAATGGCTGTATCATTTTTCTTTACTGACGATGAAGGAGTTTCTGTTGCTTTATATACTCGCCAGCATTTGGTTTTGTCAGTGTTTTGGATTTTGATCATTCTAATAGTGTGTAGTGTCTTCTCACTGTTTTCATTTGCAATTCCTAATGGCATATGATGTTGAATATCTTTTCATATTTTTATTCACCATCTGTGTATCTTCTCTGGTGAGGTATCTATTCAGGTCTTTTGCCCATTTTTTTTTAATTGAATTGTTTGATTTCTTATTGTCGAGTTACAAGAGTTCTTTGTGTGTTATGGATAACAGTCCATTATCAGAGATGGCTTTTGCAAATATTTTCTCCCAATCTGTGGCTTCTCATTCTCTTGAGAGAACAGTGTTTTTTAAATATAAGGCCTATCTCTTTTCATGTACTGGATGTTATAGCATGCATTTGGAGTATTAAATTTATTTTTCCTTTCATATCATTTTTCTACCTTTAATTCTCTTCACCATATTTCTATGATTCTTTCCATTTATTTTCTTACATTATGACCTTTTTCTATTACTTACCTGTTAGTGTCCTTTGTCCATCTTTTTCTAATGGGATGTAACCTCTTTTTTTTCCATTGGTTTGCAACAGCTTTTATATGCTAAGAATCACAATATTTATCCAGCCTACACATTACAAATATTTTTGTAGTTTGTCATTATTAAAGTCAGCTATTGACATATAGAACTTTTAAAATTTTTACTCAAACCATTAATTATTTATTTTATTACTTCTGGATTTCGTGTGATGTTTCTATAATTGGAACTTGAGTGAGAGTTCTTTTTCTGGCCAGGATTTGGCACTAAGAGCAAAATGCAAAGGGACCCTGATTTTAAAGAGAGCCACAAATACTTAGGAACAGACACCTCCCCATAGGGCTTCCTAACAGGGAGCTGAACCCCAGGTGATGCCCTCTCCCTATAGTTCTCCCATTTCCTCAGATGATGTTAGAAGATTGGGGGGAAGGAGAGCCAGTCAGGTCAGAGAGCATGCAGCTGTTTCCTCGCCTCCTCCCTGGGGGTCCTCACCACGTCTGAGTCCAAATGAAGGACAGACACCAAGAAGACCACTGATTGCGTGTGCCTACAAGGAAAACACAAGAAGATACTGGCATCTAGATACCAGCTGGACATCTACTCAGGAAGAAGATGTGCTTCTCTACCTCTGGGTTACCTGAGCAAGAGAAAAGTGAATATGGGGTAAATGCTGGGCAGCAGGTAAGGGAGAGCTGGTGAGCCTTCTGTATGCCCTCCATTTTGGTGGTCAAGAGGAAATGAGCCATCTTATTGACACCCAACCCCAGAGGACTACCTTCTGCAAGAAGGGAGCCAGCAGCAAATGGGCATTGAGTACCCCACCCATGGCAGTAACTGAAGGAGAGATGGAAGAGAATGTGCTGGGCTCAGATTGCCACATCAAGGAAATGTGTTGTGAAGTAACTCTCTATAGCACCCTTCAAAGAAAACATTGGTGCCCCATGGAGAGAGCCTAACCACCAGGATACATGTCACACAGACAACCTAAAAGGTCAGTTAGCATTGGCCAGAGAAACAGCAAGACTAGGAGAAGGAACAATTGAGACTAGTTAAGCAAAGAGGTCTTTTTCTCTTTCCTTCTCCATCTTTGTTGATGTAACAGTCTGGAGGGGGTCATGGGAAAGGGAGAGAAGGCCACCCCTGCCACCCCTGCCATCCCTGCCATCTCTGGCAAAAATGGTTCTCCACGGGGTGCAGAAGTCAGGTTCGACTTTATGGGTTTCGAGATTGGGTACCTGACGTATTTTGACTAACCTGTTTATTCAAGGAATTCACTTTAAAGGTAACCCATAGAGCACCAGCAATTACCTGGGGTCTCTATGTTAAGCTGGCTGACGATGCATAACCCATGATGTATAACTCACGTCAGGAGGTAAAAGAGATCATTCTTCAAACAAAACAGATTTTTAACAGACCACAATAAACAAAAGAGGATAAGAGAAGTATTGCTTCGTTCTTATTCTCACTTTCTCCAGAATCTGTCATCCCTGAAATGGTGTAATGTGGACACTCAAGCTCCGAGTACAAAGCAACTTTATTCTGCCCCTTTCTGGAATGTTACCAAGAGAACCCTCCCCCTCCCCCACCATTCAAGTGTATAGGCTCTATCCCTTGTACCCTTAGAAGTTGTCATAGTATCTTCTTCATAGGCTTGTTGGGAAGGCCAAGTGAAATAAGGCATTTTAAGTATTTGATAAAGCACCTAGCATATAATACCTGCTCAATAAATATTATTATTATAGTATTATTAGCTCTACTCTTGTTCCACTCAGAATGACTTCCCACCAACACAAACTAGAATAACCCTCCAATGCCTTAAATATAATGTCAATCCTTGTTAGGGAGCACAGTTAGTTGTCATGATCTGCTTCCATCCATGTGTTGAATCTCATCTTTTGTCACTTCTCATCTTCAATTCTAGTTCTATCCAGGTCGAATAACTTGTACTTAATTGAATGGACCCTGCTTCTGGGTACCAATATGCCTTTGCATATTCTGCTTCCTCTGCATACCACACTATATGGAATCCTTCCCTATTTGATTAATTTTTTTTCAATTACAGTTGACATTCAATATTATTTTATATTACTTTTAGGTATACAGATGTAGAGCATAGTGGTTAGACATTTATATAATTTACGAAATGATCCCCCAGATTAGTCTAGTACCCACCTGGCACCATACATGGTTATTAAAACATTATTGACTATATTCCCTGTGCTGTACTGTATATCTCTGTGACCCCTCTTCAGATTCCCATTCATTTGTCATCTCCTGACCTTCCTGCTCATATCACTTGCCATCAGCAGACAAGAACCAGACAGTGTTCCAATGAAATCCAACAGCATTCTGTGTTTACATCAATTCTGACACTTCTTCACCTATTGACCATTGGCCTTTTACTTATCTGTGCTTTCTAGTCAGGTGCTTCTCAAACTTTAATGGACCTACAGATGACCTGGGCATCTGGTTGAAATGAAAATCCTGATTTAGTACATCTGAGTGCAGCCTAGGATTCTACATTTCCAACAAACTGCCAAGGGCTGTTAATGTAGCAGTTCATAGCCCACACTTTGAGTACCAAGATGCTAGATGGTGGTCCCCTTAATCAGGAGTCCTGTCTCCTTAAGTCTTTATATCCCCAACACCCAGCCCATCTGTATTCCCAACACTCAGCCTATTCTCAAATAGGTAAAATCTTCTTCCTAAATGTTGCTTAAATGGACATATGATTGAATAAAAACCATAGCAGACACTCTGCCCCAATTACCCACTTCTATAACAAGCTAGCAGCTTGTTTCCTGGTCTGGAAGGTTTTTGCCTCAACTTTCTATACTATGCCCAGGACTGTGTTATAAAACACTTAGACAGCTCACTTCACTTCTCGTTTTCCTGTTCCAACCTGTGATTCCCCTTTTACAATTACAGCTCATGAGAAGACAACAGAGTCAGGGTAAAGTGGGATAGACAAGCAATAGAATGAGACATAGAATAACAGAAGAGGGGAAAGAAGAAAGGAAGAGAAGGAGGGTATAGATAAAAGGAGAGGATTAGAGAACATGAGAGGAAAGAGAAATGCTTAATTCCTTACCTCATATAATTCCAGTTCACACACATATTATTCTTACACATATGAATTTCTTCTCACATACTTTCCTCATGTGCTCACCTTGACCTTCTTCATTTATTAATTTATCCATTCAACACATCTACCTTGCATCAGCCACTGAGCCGAGGATATATATTCATGAACAAAAACTTGGAGTTTAACATCCAGAGAGTGAGTAAAGAAAGAGATTAATTAAATAAGCACCCAATATAAATTTACAACTGTTAAAAGCAGAGAAGGGTTTTCTGGGAAATAGATGATTGAGCTGAGGGTGAGTGAAATTTCACAGGCAGAGATCACCACCTGTACACAGGCACTGTGGCCAGGGTGAGCATGGCATAGTGGAGGAACTGAAAAGTCAGAGGTCCTGGAGCCCTGGAAAGAAGGATTAGCCAGAGAAGAAAGAGCCTGTGTGGTAACCAGCCTCCAAGATGGCCCCTAATGATCTCTGCCTCTTAGTATTCATACTCTTGTGTAGTCCCCTCCCACGCTGTACCAGGGCTGGTCCATGTGACCAACAGTATACAACAGAAGTGATGGTATGGCACTTTCAAGATTAGGTTATAAAAGACTGTGGCTTCTGTCTTGGGTACTTCCTTGGTCTCCTCTCTCTTGGATCACTCACTCTGAGGGAACAAGCTACCATGTTTGAGCAGCCCTATGGAGAGGCACATGTGCCCAATAGTAACAAACTGAGGCCTGTCGACAACCATATGAGTGAGCATAGAAGCATATTGTAAAGCCCCAATCAAACCTTCAGATGAATGCAGCTGAATTTCAATCTCATGAGAGACCCTAAGTCAGATCCACCCAGCTAAGCCACAACTGGATTCCTAACCTTCAAAACTGTGTGAGATAACAAACGGTTGTTGTTTTAAGCTGCTAAATTTCAGGGTAATTTGTTATGCAGCAATAGATAACTAATGCAGCCTAGGTCAAAGTACACGCTACATCACTAGCATGTTAAGATTTGTGGGGTCTTCTAAACTCTCCCTGGCACCCTAAAGAAAAAAAGAGAGGATATGACAGTTAATATCTATCACCTTAGAAGATAGAATCACCCAGAAAATTTGGAGGAAGTGGCAAGCCTATGGTGAACACAGAGATAATGGTTAGGCCCCTTCATTTTTTCTCTGTAGCCCATCATAATCCATTGGTCTAGGTAAAGTCCAGGATACTATGCGCACAAATAAGTTCAAATAAAATAGGTCTTATAAAAGTTTAAGATCTTTTCATTGGTTTTTAAATTTTATTTCAGTAATTAACCCTAAGATCCTAAGTATTAAAATTTAAACAAGCAAAAGGATATACTCTCACAGTTGTTCTATACTGCATAATGTGGGAGAAAGGACTACCATCCAGAAATAATGCCCTGTGGAGCCCCCAAGGCAGACAGAGGTAACACATCTTGAACACCTGAAAGGAAGGTCTCCAAGGGCCTCGGTGGAATTGCATCCCTCTCAATTTTCCAAGGCTTATCACTTGGGAAGCCTAGAGCTGAATATCAAGACTCTAAGGAAGTCTTCAGTAGCTTGATACAATGACGCGAGAGCTTACTGGAGGGAAGGAGAGACCTTGAGATTGATCACTTTGCATCTGAACCCCCAGGTGGAAATACAAGCCTGAGGTCCTGAGAGAAAACATGGGTTGCTGAAGAACATTCTAGCATCCGAGTTAATAAAATGGGAGAAATAAAAATCAGAGGGGAAGAAGCAAGTTAAAACTAAACCTATCAGTAAATAAAGCTGAATCAAGTTGTATTATAAATTCTCCTAACCTGTGACTAACCATAGAAATCCTTAATCACCAGTGAGCTTTAATGATGTGCACTGGAAATTTTATGATAAGAGTATTTTATTTAATATTTCTTTATCAGTATCTTTGTGGGGGGGGAAATCCATTAGGGCTATAGCCATCAAACTAAAAAATCTTTTCTTTTGGTTTAGAACTTGAAATCAAAGGACATCAAAAATAAATATGCTTGGGAAAAAAATATTAGAAGTTCTTTTCATCTTGGTGAAATTAGGATAACATGCAATTTTGGTCTGGGTAGAGAGAAGAGGAATCTCTGTTTTTGAAAAGACGCTGAAATATTACTCTCCAGAGGATCGCAAGAAGTCATGGCACCTCCAGTAATTTTAGGAGTGGTCAGGCTTCTGTTACCTAGAAGCTGGGTCCTTTATGAACCTTCATTGGATATTTCTCTAAAGGACCCCTTGGTTCAAGATTCATCCACATGTTATTCAAATACATCTTATTTTGGTGCATTAGAATGTCCATATAATAATTTCCAGGCTCTGATAGAACCCCAAAATCTGCTTTGCAGATATTGGCCTACAGGTGTGTTCTTTTTACATTGCTTACAAATGTATCAATAACAAAAGAATAATAATATTTAAGAATTAAAATGTCAGGGACTGCAGTTAGCTTCTGAATAAAGGCTTTTTCTTTCTCCTGTATGTGTTCGTATTCCCACTGAGTTAGTCAGGATAGGATAAGCTATGCTGCAGTAACAAATAAACTCTGGAATCTCAATGACTTCATGCAAAAAAAAATTATTTCTTAATCATATTCAGTTTATCCTCTATCTTGTGGCTCTGCCAGCTAGAACATGTGGCTTACAAGGTCAAGGTGGCATTTGAAGAGAGATGGATATGACATACAGATTCTTAATTGCTTTAGCCAGAAATGGCGCATGTCACTTCCAATCAGAGTTTATTGGCCAGAACTAATCACATACTCAAACCTAGCTTCAGGGGTGCATGGGAACTGTCAGGTAGACACGGTGATTTAGTGAGCATTACACTTCCATACCCACAAATAATAGAATGGATGTTTGATTGGGAGAGGAACAGCATAGATGTACACATATGCAGATTCATACGTTCGCCACCTTCCTGGACTCTTGTGCCTAAGGCTAGAACTCACATGGTCAGTGAAATTTCAAGTTATGGGGGAACCATAGGTGCTTCTAGAACAGTCTCTGAGCAGAGCCATAAGGTCCTCAGCAAGGCAGGCCATGTTCTTGGCAGTAGTGGCTTTGAGATGACAGGTAACACAGAGCAGAACAGAGGAAAGAGAAACAGGCCAAACTCCTGCTGAAACGCTTATGTTCAAGCTCACCTTTTCATCAGAGATACAAGATTTTTGGTGTCTAATAATTAAGTACGATACTATTCTTCAGAGACCGAAATGCCTACCTGAGCTATACTTGGAAGGGGAAACCTACAATGAATTATATATGATATATTTTTACATGGTGGATAATTGGGAAGCAAGGAAGCAAAATGTATTACCAAGAAAGCGAAGGTGTAGCACGTGACCCACCTCTGCGTGGTTTCCCACAGTCTCCTGGGGAATGTGCTTGCATTTCTCACAAGACTGTTGAATCAAAGAATCAACTGTGTCCTACGGTGACCTCTGGCGTAATTCTGTGATCATTGCACCTGAATTATTCGGACATGCAGGGGAGTTCACCAAGGGAAGAAGCAAGCGATCTGCGAAGATCAGAGCTAGATGACGCCTAAGAGATGATCAAATGTGAGACCCTCATTTTACAGAAGAGGAAAATCTCATTTTGCAGAGCGGGGTGCTTCAGAGGCCAATTTGAAACCTTAAATAACTTGGATCCCTTCAGCTCTTCAGGTGGCAACCTATCAAGTTACAATAGGTGGGCAGGTTCCACCTTAGTGATTTTATACATTTCCTTTAAACCCTCATCCCTGAAAGGTGGGTATTATTGTTCCCCAAAGAAATTCTCCCTAGGTCTCACAGCGAATAGTAAGCTTTCTTCTATGCTTTCCTTCTCTCTCTCTCTCTCTCTCTCTCTCTCTCTCTCTCTCTCTCTCTCTCTCTCTCTATATATATATATATATATATATATATATATATATATATAAAATGTATATATAATTTTTTTTTTCACTTTCCATTTGTCTTTCCTTCCTGGTTCTCAGGCACGCTAGAGGTATATATGGGCTATCCTTCTCTTCCAGCTGCACAGATCTTGGAAGGTCGTCATCCCTACGCTCTGCTTTCCTGTCAGTGATAGTTCCTGACATGGCAGCAAAGGTGGCCACTGGCAGCTCCAGACCTTCCTTTTACTGGTTTGACAAGACCCAGAGAGAAGAAAGCTTTCCTGAGAGATCACTCAGAGTCCTGCACAAGGTTCTCATGAGTCACATCCGGGCCTCATGACCACGCCTGGACTCTAGGGGTGGTGTCAGCCCCATCTGGACCATCTTCCCAACCAGATACTGAACAGGCAAAAAAAGAATTATTCACTATAAGAAGTAGACAGGTGACTTCCACACTGTGTTCTCCAAGGTGTTTTCAGGTCTAGGTCCCTTCACACGGTAGTTTAAAATTCCTCAGCCACCAGAACTACTCTTCCAGGGCAAATCTGGGGTACTTAAATAAAGTGTAGAAGGAACTATACCTTCCTTGCCACCAACTCAGAAGAAGACTTGTGTATTCCTTTTGTTCTGTGCTATTCGGACTGGAGGTGAAGTAGTGACGTTTTTGGCTTTAGCTGAGAAAAGTAATATTTCCTAGACTTTGTGCTTTCTGCAAGAATCCATGACCTTATTTTAAAGTATTTTACCCTATCAATGTCTCCTACATTCCACTACAAATGACATCACATTGCAGAGACTTGAATAAAATCTTTCTTTTATCAAAGGAAAGGCTGCCTTGGCCAAAAACATGCAGCACGAAGAATCGCTGCTGTCTTATTCTTTCATGCCCCCTACAGTTCAATTACACCAAGTTATCCATAGCTTCTACAATTTCATTTTTAAAAACTTGGCCATTTGCATTTTTATCAAGTGGTTTTATGAGCAGTAAATGCGCCACAAGAGCTAGTTTACATGTTGAAACCCTAAAATGGGTGGAGCAAGAACTTGAAGAACAAAAAGCTAAAAATAGTTCAGGCGATGAAGTAAAGAAAACCAAGCGGATCCTGCCAGGTAGGATCCTCTTCCATAGTTCTGGCTCTCACTCTGCTCAGGTCATACCTTCTTTTGGCCCTGTGGTTGGCAGCAGCTTCCTGCCATTGCCCTTGGTGTTGTCAATCATCCTTTGTTCCTTAATCTTTAACATTCCCCTAAGGCTTTCTTTCATTCAATTCTTCACTCAAACCATTTGAGTTGAATTCAGTTTCCTCCTGAGACCTTGACTTGATACATGCATAAAGTTCTCTTTTTAGCTTGGAGGGGCAGGGTCCCCTTAAGAAAATATAAAAGTAAAGAAAGAAGAGGAAGGGGAAGGGAGGGGAGGGAAGGGAAGGGAGCCAGACAGTTATCTCAAGAAAGCTGTTTCTCCACCTGAAAAGCAGATGCACCCAAGTTCTCTGAAGCCAGGCTGAGCCGTTTATCAAGTATCTTCACTTCATTTTAGAATAAGTGATAAAGGATATGGTCATCCAAAGGTCTTAAGAAGAGTCAAGTCTTTAAGGATGATAAATCATCTGATGATAATGGTTCTGTTCAAACCTTCACTTCAGGGTCAATGAGAAAACCACAGCCTCTATAATGACTCAATCGAAAGATGTTTACGGTAAATTAGCCAAAGTCTGAGGTACGGCGCCTTCATCCCCAACTTTCTCTATCACTTCGGAAAAATAGATTCTATCACTTCTCTCGTGGTAAAATTTTGAGAAATAGGTACTACCACAGGTAGCTTTTGAGACATTCCTTGAAACCACACCCACTTTTAGGTTACATCATTGTTTTGTCTTGATTTGTCTCCTTTTCAAGTAAGAGTAATTGGGTGGAAAGGTGGCTTTTAGCAGTGTGCCTGAAGCAAACCTGTAGTTTGCAAAGGAACCAAAAGGTCTTATTCAGCCAACATGCCTCCTAGTAACACCCCATCGTCAAAGATGTATTAGCTGTGGCTTTGGCCATGCCTGGAGTCAAAGTCTGTGGTACCCTGGAGTGTTCCAAGTCCACCAAATAGCTTCTGAACTATTTTTAATTTTTCAATTAAAGTTGACATTAAATATTATTTTATATTAGTTTCAGGTGTACAGCATAGTGGTTAGACATTTATGTAATTTATGAACTGGTTCCAATTAGTCTAGTACTCACCTGGCACCACACATAGTTATTACAATATTATTGGCTGTATTCCCTATGCTGTACTTTACATCCCGTGACTATTTTGTAACTGCCAAATTCTACTTCTTAATCTCATCTCCTTTTTCACCCTGCCCCCCAAACCCTTTCCCATCTAGCAACCATCAGTTTGTTCTCTGTATCTATGAGTCTCTGTTTTGTTTGTTCATTTATTTTGTTCTTTATATTCCACATATAAGTGAGGTTATGTGCTATTCATTTTTCTCTTTCTGACTTATTTCACTCAGCATAATACCCTCTAGGTCCAGCCATGCCATTGCAAATGGTAAGATTTCATTTTTTATGGCTGAGTAATATTCCATCGTAGATATGTACCATAACTTCTCTATCTAGTCATCTATTGATGGGCACTTAGGTTGCTTCCATGTCTTAGCTATTGTGAATAGCACTGCAGTGAATATAGGAGTGCATATACTTTTTCAAATTAGTATTTTGAATCTCTTCAATAAATACCCAAAAGTGGAATTGCTGGGTCATATGGTAGTTCTATTTTTAATATTTTGAGGAACCTCCATACTGTTTTCCATAGTGGCTGCGCTAATTTGCAACCCCACTAACAGTACACAAGTGTTCCCTTTCCTTCACATCCTCACTAACACTGGTTTGTTCATTTATTGATGACAACCATTCTGACAGTTGTGAGGGGCTCTCCCATTGTGGTTTTAATTTGCGTTTTTCTGATGATTAGGGACATTGAGCATCTTTTCATATGTCTGTTAGCTATCTGTATAGCCTCTTTGGAGAAATATCTGTTCAAGTGCTCTGTCCATTTTTTAATTGAATTGTTTGGGAGGTTTTTTTGGTGTTGAGTTGTATGAGCTCTTTATACAAATTGGATGTTAACCCCTTATCAGATGTATCATTGTCTTTTTGTTTTGTTGATGGTTTCCTTTGCTGTCCAAAATCTTTTTAGTTTGATATAGTCCCATTTGTTTATATCTTTTGTTTCTTTTGCCCAAGGAGATATATCATTTTAAAAATTACTAAAAGAAATGCCAGAGTTTATTGCCTATCTTTTCTTCTTGGAGTTTTATGGTTTCAGGTTTTACTTTTAAGTGTTTAATTCATTTTGAGCTTATTCTTATATATGGTGTAAGCAGGTGGTCCAGTTTCATTTTTTTTTTTTTTGGCTTGTATCTGTCCAGTTTTCCCAACACAATTTATTGAATAGACTATCTTTACACTATTGTATATTCTTGCCTCTCTCATCATAGATTACATAACCATATAGGCACAGGTTTCTTTCTGGGCTCTCTATTCTGTTCCTTTGACTTATATGTTTGTTTTTATGCCAGTGCCATGCTGTTTTGTAGTATTGTTTGATATTAGATAATGTGATACTTCCAATTTCATTCTTTTTCTAAAGATCGCTGTGGCTATTCGAGGTCTTTGATGGTTCCATATAAATTTCAGGATTATTTGTTCTAGTACTATGAAAAATGCCATTGGTATTTTGATGAGGATTGCACTGAATCTATAGATTGCTTTGGGTAGTATGACCATTTTATGATTTTAATTCTTCCTACCCATGAGAATGGTATATGCTTCTATTTCTTTGTATCTTCAGTTTTTTTCTTCAGTGTCTTATAATTTTCCAAATACAAGTCTTTTACTTCCTTGGTTAAATTTATTCCTAGGTTTGTTTTTTTTTTTGATGCAACTGTAAATGGAATTGTTTTCCTAATTTCTCTTTCGGATAGTTCATTATTGATATATAAAAAGGCAACTGATTTCTGAATATTAATTTTGTATGTTGCTAATTTACTGAATTCATTTATCAGTTTTAATAGTTTTTTGATGGAATTTTTAGGGTTCTCTATATATAGTATCATGCTATCTACAAATAATGACAGTTTTACTTCTTCCTTTCCAATTTGGATGCGTTTTATTTCTTTCTCTTGTATGATTGTCATAGCTAGGACTACCAATGCCATGTTGAATAGACGTGGTGAAAGTGGACATCCTTGTCTTGTTCCTGATCTTAAAGAAAATACTTTTAGCCTCTCCCATTGAGTGTAATGTAAGCTGTAGGTTTGTCATACATGCCTTTATTATGTTGAGGTATGTTCCCTCTATTCCCCCTTGGCTGAGAGTTTTTATCATAAATGGATGCTGGATTTTGTCAAATGCTTTTTCTGCATCTATTAATATAATCATATGATATTCATCTTCATTTTGTTTATGTGATGTATCACATTAATTGATTTATGGGTATTAAACCAAACTTGAATAAATCCCACTTGGTCATGTTGTATGATCTTTTTAGTGTATTGCTGAATTTGGTTTGCTATTTATTTTTTTTTTGAGTTTTTGCATATATGTTCGTCCAGGTTACAGGCCTATAATTTTCCTTTTTTATAATGTCTTTATCTGGTTTTGGAATCAGGATAATAGTGGCCTCATAAAATGAGATCAAGAGCCTTCCCTCCTCTTGAATTTTTTGGAATAGCTTGAGAAGAACAGGTGTTTATTCTTCTTTGAATGTTTGATAAAATTCACCTGTGAAGCCATCCAGTCCAGGACTTTTGTTGAGATTTTTTTTATTACTGATTCAATTTTGTTAGTAGTAATTGGTCTTTTCAGATTTTCTGTTTCTTCTTGATTCAGTCTTGGAAGAATATATGTTTCTTGGAATTTATCCATTTCTTCCAGATTGTCTAATTAGTTGGCATATAATTGTTCATAATATTTTCTTATAATCTTTTTTTATTCCTATGGTATCAGTTGTCATTTCTCTTTCATTTCTGACTTTATTTATCTGGGTCCTCTCATTTTTTCTTGATGAGTCTAGTTAAAGGTTTATTGATTTTCTCTATCTTTTCAAAGAGCCAGCTCTTGATTTCATTGACCTTTTGTATTGTTTTTTAGACTCTGTTTTATTTCTGCTCTGATCTTTATTATTTCCTTCCTTCTGCTCATGTTGAGCTTTGTTTGCAGTTCTTCTTCTGATTCCTTTAAGTATAAGGTTACATTGTTCATTCATGATTTTTCTTTTTTCTTGAGGTAGGTCCATATTGCTTTGACTCTCTCTCTTAGGACTGCTTTCTCTGTGTCCCATAGATTTGGGGTTATTGTGTTTTGATTTTCATTTGTCTCAAGGTATCTTTTGATTTATTCCTGATCCCCCTGTTAACTCATTCATTGTTTAGTAGTGTTTTATTCAGACTTCATGTGTTAGTGTGTTTTTCAGTTTTTTTCTTGTAATTGATTTCTAGTTTCATACCATTGTGGTCAGAGAAGACGCTTGATATGATGTCAATCTGCTTAAATTTATTGAGACTTGTTTTGTGGCCTAACATGTGATCTATCTTGAAAGTGTTCTATGTGCACTCAAAAAGAATGTATATTCTGCTGCTTTGGGATGAAATGCTCTAAAAAATGTCAGTTAAATTCATTTGGTCTAGTGTGTCATTTAAGGCCACTGTTTTCTTGTTGATATTCTGCCTGGAAGATCTGTCCACTGGTGTCAGTGAGGTGTTAAAATGACTGTATTACTGTCAGTTTCTCCCTTTACATTAGTCAATATTTGCTTTATATATTTAAGTGCTCCTAAGTTGGGTACATAAATGTTTAGAAGAGTTTTATCTTCTTGTTGGATTGATCCCTTTACCATTATGTAATGTCCTTCTTTGTCTCTTATTTACCCTTTGTTTTAAAGTCTATTTTGTTAGATATAAGTATTGGTACCCCAGCCCTTTTTTCAGTTTCCATTTGCATGAAATATCTTTTTCCATTCCTTTCAGTCTGTGTGTATCTTTCGATTTGAAGTGGGTCTCTTGTTAACAGCATATGCATGGGTCTTCTTTGCTTATATATTCAGCCACCCTATGTCTTTTGATTGAAGCATTTAATCCACTCCCTTTCGAAGTCATTATTGGTAGTAAGTACACAGCTCTTGCCATTTCATTAGTCATATTTATGTTCCTTTTCCCCCCTCCCTTCTTCTTTTTAAGGAAGTCCCTTTAACATTTCTTGTAATCTCGATTTGGCGATGATGAACTCCTTTAGCTTTTTCTTTTCTGGGAAGCTCTTTATCATTCGATTCTAAGTAATATCCTTGCTGGGTAGAGTAGTTTTGATTTAAGTCCTTGCTTTTCATTGCTTTGGATATTCTGTGGCAATCCCTTCTGACCTGCAAAGTTTCTGTTAGGAAATCAGCTGATAGTCTTATGAGAACTCCCTTGTAAGTAACTAGCTGCCCTGTTCTCGATGCTTTTAGGATTTTCTCTTTGTCTTTAACATTTGCCATTTTAATTATAATGGGTCTTGGTGTGCATCTCTTTGGGTTTATCTTATTTGAGCACTTCCTGGATTCGTAGGTCTAGTTCCTTCACCAGGTTAGGAAACTTCTCAGTTATTATTTCTTGAAATAGATTTTCATTCCCTTGCTCTCTCTCTTCTCCTTCTGGTATCCCTATGATGTGAATGTTGGTACACCTGATGTTGTCCCAGAGGGTCCTTAAATTATCCTCATTTTTTATTCTTTTTTCTTTTTGCTGTTACAATTGGGAGTTTTCTGCTACCTTGTCTTCCAAATCCTCTGCTTCATCTAATCTGTCGTTGATTCCTTCTAGCGCATTCTTCGTTTCAGTTATTGTATTCTTCATTTCTGACTTCTATGTCCTTTTTTATCTTACTATCTCTTTGTTAAAGTTCTCACCAAGTTCCTCGAGCATCCTTATAATTAGTGTTTTGAACACTGTATCTGGTAGGTTGCTTGCCTCCATTTCATTTAGTTCTTTTTTTGTAGTTTTCTCCTGTTCTCTCATTTGGGACATGTTTCTTTGTTTCCTCATTTAGGCTGCCTCTCTGTGTTTGTTTCTATGTATTGGGTAGATCTGTTATGTCTTCCAGTCTTGGCTGGGTGGCCTTATGTAGTAGGTGCCCTATTTGACCCAGTGGTGCAGTCTCTCTGTCACCTGTTCCAGGTGTTCCAGAAGTGTCCCTTGTATAGGTTGTACGTGCTCTCCTGTTGTAGTTGAGCCTTGATTGCTATTTTCATGTCAGTCAGTGGAACTGACCCTCAGGCTAACTGGCTATGAGGATTGGCCACTCCTGTGTAGGGGCTGACCCTGCAGAGTGGGATTTGCCTCAGCAAGCTCTGGTGCACGCCTGGACCACCCTTTGGGTACGCCGCTTGTGGGGCTAATTAGCTGGTGCTCTCTTGCGGTCTGAAGCCAGCCTTTGGGTATGTTGGTTCTGGAGCTTCTTCGGAGGGGCTCCTGTGCAGACCATGGCCAGCTGCTGCCTGTGACCAGCCCAGGCCTACCTGGTAGGAGCTACAAAGCGATCCATGGTTGGTCGCTGCCTGTGCTGGACATGGGGCCACACGGGAGAGACCATGCTGTGAATTGAGGCCTGCTGCCACCAGTACCAGGGCAGAAGCAACAGCAAAAGGCCCAGGGCATCCTGAGTCCTGCCGCCACCTGTCGGCTGCTGAAAGAACCTTGGGCAGTTCGCATGCCCAATGAGGCAGGGTCTCAGGTAGTGACCAATGTGGGGCAAGCAGTGTTCACCAGGTTAATGCAGATTCAGAATTGACCATTTGAGAGGAGGGCTCAACACAGACAATGGCAGCTGTCCCTACAGTCCTTGCCCTGAAGCCACACATTCAGTCTCTCCCTGTATGTCTCTGGCACCTCCTGAGCCACCATTGTTCCTTCCATCAGAGCCCATAATGAATGCCTGGGAGCAAGAAGTCTGTGCACTGGCCCTTTAAAAGGATGCCTGCATTTCCAGCCACCTTCCGTCTCACCTAGATGGACAGAATCCATGCTGATTTTCACAGGCAGATGTCGTGGGGGCTTCTCTTCCTGCCACTGGTGCTCTGGGTATGGGGCTGGGACCTCACTCTTCATGGGGAACCTCTCTGCAGCTAAGATCTCTCTCCTGATTCTCAACTGCCACATATGGGTATAGGGCCAGCCCATTTCTCATCTCCACCCTTCCTGCGGGTCTCATTGTGGTCTCTTCTTTATATCCCCACTTATAGGAGTTCTGTTCAGCTAGTCTGCAGATGGCTCTCCAGGTTGATTATTCTATAATTTAGTTGTAATTTTAATGTGCTCATGGGAGGAGGCAAGCACAGTGTTTACCTACTCTGCCATCTTGCTCTCTGGGGAGAGCCTCTTGTGGACATTTGATCTCTCTGTGTTGTGATTTTTCATTGCTAAAGAACTTTATATTGTGATTCATTAACTATTCAGAGTAATAGTCATATGTTTTAGATCATCCCAAGTACATTAAAAATATCAGTAATTCATATTCCACAGCACAGTATTACAGTTTGTAAGATATTAACTACATCTAGAGGGAAATATATCAGACTCATGGAGGGAGCAAAATACTCTTGAATGAAAACTTATACTGCTGGTGTTTGTGAGATGTGGAATTCCAGGTGCTATGATACACTGTCTTTATTCAGTAGCAGCTAAACAGACAAGTAGAAGAACGTAAAAGGTAAAATTATGCAAATGGTGTATGCACCTCAAGAAAATCCTACACATTAAGTTTATCGGGTCATTATATTTGTCCTTATGACAACCAGCTTATAAAACCAACTTTACAAGTCCCATGGGCTATTTCACTATTTCAACTACATTTAGTTTCATGGCTGAATTAATAATGAATGATGTTTATGGTTTGGTAAAGATCATAAATACTCGAGGTGATATTTTCAAGAGTTCACCATATTTTAATTGCTATTTGTAATTAGTCTCATTTTCACAGATGAAACATATGACCCACAAATAGTAGCTCCAAGTGAAAATAATATACATAGAAAATTATCTTTCTCTTAAAAATGTGACCACCACTATAATATATTCAGAAGAAGTTGGCATCCCACGGGATATATTTTGGTCTCCACCCAAAGGAATTTATTTCCAAACTGATGTTCAGAAATGATCTTGTAAAAGCATATCTCATCTATAAGTTCCACAGAACACATAGTACTAATATATTAGAGTGGAACTTGAGTGGATTTTATAAAAAGCATTGCTAACAATGAGATTTCCAGGGCGTTGAGGCTAATAATAAATAAGAGGAGCTATCATTATACTTTTCTATTAATTTGGACATTTTTCCATCCATCTGAATGACCTCCTATGCACCAGGCACTATCTGATACTTTGTCATAAAGCTTTGCCTTGTAAGCTTTCTCCATCTTCTGCCCATTCCCAAAACCTTATATGCTAATCACCTCTTCCTGCCTTTTAGCTACATTTTCCTAATCTTTTTGATCTATGTACCTCTCCCTTCTCTCCAATTATCTTCCACAAAACCACCTCCAACATTCAAAGGTCTGTTTTGGAATTTAGCTCCCCCAAAGCTTCCTACCTGAACCCCACTTCCTGTGCTCCATCTCTTACTTTGGGGTCCTCTGAGAACTACTTTAAATTTGCAAGATAATATTTTACATTGGGTGAAATATTCCTTCCCCACCGAGGCCTTCACTAATACTAGTCTAAGCAGTTTTCTCTACCATTGCATTCTGATCATTTCCTTGATTGCATGTATCACAATTCATAATTGTGTTTTTATGTTTATTTACTTGGTTATTATATGCCCCTCTCAAATACACTGTAAGCTTCATGAAAGAGAAACCCCATTTTGCTTGTCACTCTATATCCAACACCCCATATAGTCCCTAGTATATAGTAGGCACACGAGGAAATGAATAAATGAATCCATTGTCCTAAAATCACTTCTTTTGTGTTTTATCGGACCCAAATTATTCCATGGCCAGTGTGTCTTCCTGAATAGTTTGCAACTCCCCCTTAATTACTAGTATAAGTACTCATTCAAAAAATGATTAAGAAAGAATCTATATTCAAACTATAGCAGTATTAATTGATAAACACCTACCGGGTACCAAGCAGAAAACTAAATGGCTAAAAACATTGTATCCGAGGTTCTCAAAATGGCATCTTAGGACCCACTTTGACATATTATTAAGGGTATGCAAAACCTGGGAAATTTTTTTAATTTTGCATTTTTCGTTTCAATAATAATCCAAAAAATTTTATTGTGCCGCATTCTAGATCATCAGAGTGTCCTCCTTAAACCGCAATCTGTCTCTTACCTTCAAATATATCTTTTCCTTTTTTTTCTTTTTTACAATCACTTTGGCCTCCAAGCGATTTCACAGAGTGACAATGTTTAACGCACGACATGTTGATAAGCATGTCTGGCTTCCTCTGGGTTGGCATTTCCTAATGTTCAAATGACAGCAGTCAGCCCACGTCTGCCTTTGAAGTCATCCTGAATTCTTGTACTAGGTATAAAGGCAAAACTTGATTTTTCAGTAGTAATTTGTACTTAAAAGACATGTACATAGAATAAGACTTTAGTTTCTAAAGTATTTGTTTTTCAGAAAGTGAGACTTTAACATAATAAAAACTTCATAGTGTAATGGAGTAAAAATTAGGTTAATTGTCATAGGTTAATATGAAAACAGGAAAAAAAACAGCCAATTTTTTGTAGAAATTGGAAACTAATTCTAAACTTTATGTAGAAATACAAAAGATCAAAATTCCTGAAAAAGAAAAACAAAACTAGAGGACTTATGTTTCGGTCTTTAGAAATTACTATAACGTTATAGCAATCGGTACACTGAGGTATTGGCGTATGATCCATCAATATATCAATGCAACACCATGGAGAGAAAGAAGACCCACACACATATGGTCAAATCATTGTTGAGAAAGATTCCACAACAATCAAGTGGGGGAAAAAAAGTATTTTCAACAGATGACACTGGAACAAATGTAGATCCATATTAAAAAAAGATGAACTATGACCTATACCTTGCACCATATACAAACTTATCACAAGATGGATTTCAGACTTAAATGTCAAAGCTTTACAATAAAGCTACTAGCAAATAAATTGGGCAAAGATTTCTTAGACAGAATGCAAAAATCTCTACCCTTTAAAGAAAAAATGATAAATGGCACTTTATACAAGCATAATACTTTTATTTTATTTATCAAAAGATGCCATTAAGAAAATGAAAAGTCAAACCACAGACTTGGAAAAAAACATGAATTTCATCTACATTTATATGTGTGTGTGTGTGTGTAAAGAACTCCTACAAATCAATTACATAAAAGCACAAACAATTGACTAAAAAATGAGCAAAAGATTTGAGGCATGTTAATAAAAAAAAGATATATGAACGGCCAATGAAAGCATGAAAAAATGCTCAGCACTATTAGTCTCCACACAAATGCAAATGAAAACTGCAATGAGATGCCACTACATAGTCACTAGAATGGCAAAATTTTTTAATTTTAAGTATAGAATTTAAATTTAAAAACAAAAAACTAATACCAAACAAACATTAGCAAGGATTCAGAGCAATGGGAACTGTCATACATTGCTTGTGGGAATGTAAATGATAGGAGCATATGGCAGTTGTTTAATAAAGTTAAACATAAAACTACTTCATAATCCAGCAATTCCATTCCCAGAGACAAAACAAAGAAAAATAAATACATATATTCTCAAAAACACTCTATCAAGAATGTTCATTGCAGCTTTATTCATAATAGCCCCAAACTGCAAACACCTCAGGTGACCATCAATTGGAGAATGAAAAATAAATCATCTATCTATAGTATGAAATACAACTGAGTGATAAAGAATGAACTACTAATGCAGCAACATAAATGGATCTCAGAATCATTAGGTTGAGTGAAAGAAACCAGGCACCGAAGAGTATTCCATGTATATGAAGACCTAGAACAGTCAAGACTACTTTATGGTGGTAGAAATAAGAACAGAGGTCGGCTGGCAGGCAGGAGAATTAACAGGGAAGGAGTACAAAAGAACTTTCTGAAGTGATGGAAGATTCTATACCTGGATTGGGGTGTTACTTACATAGGTGTACATATCATCAAAATTCATCATACACTGAAGATTAGAACATTTATTGTATCTAATTATACTCCACACAAACACAAAGAAAACAGGGGTAGGAGGAACAGCTGCTGGAACATTTTTTTCTGACATTGTTGCATGTGTTTTTATTTTCCTTCAGCTGTGGTAGACCTGTGAAATGCTATTTTTAGAATGAAAGTCATAGAGGTAGGAGCTACATCTGTTTAACTTGCTTAACATAATACCAATCCCATTGCCAAGTACTAATGAAGTTGTTTTATGAAAGAGAGGAGGGCAGAGGATAGCTAATGATTAAATAACAAAAAATTGCTTTTAATGTAGATAAAGAAATAAGCACAAAGTGAAATAGTAAATATCTTAGAGCGTTTCAATTCATGGTATATCATTTATGAAGCAATCTGCACCATCCAAGTGTGCAGAACATCAGTTAAATACTGTCTAACTGTGCAAGTAGTTTGCATTCCATTTCTTCTCTACTTCATTTTAGTTCAAATGATACCATCTGTTACATGAGTTTAAAACAGATGTCTTTACTACCACAAGTATCTCATGCTCTCTATCAGAACAGAGGAAGGAAGTATAACAGGTAATATACTAACGATATTTTGATGTTGCTTGAGAAGTAAAACATGAAGACCTGTGACCCCCTTTATCCTAAGAACATGGCCTAATTCAAAGAAAAGGATCAGTTAGAGCTCCTAGTTCATGACCAAAGAAACTTAAAAATACAAAGTGTTTTGCCTGGGCTGGCTGAGATTGCTTAAAACGAGGAGGTAAAAAAAAATATATCTGTAGCATTATTAGATATCCATTGTAGGAATTCTATCTTGAGAGGAAGAAGAACAACATCAAAACCCATTCAATAAGCCCCAAGGGTAATAGAAAACAGTCAAGCAATGCTCATCCATGACTCATGGGTATAGTTGAGTCATTTATGAGACAAGAAGATAAGAACAACATGCCTGAATCCTCAATCCCACGGATGTCAAAAGAAAATAGAGGTAAAGGGGAGCCTCGAAGCCTACTGGTGTTTGTGAAAGCTCCCCCTAAATACCAGAAAGAACCTATATTATAAAGGGATACATCAGAAACATAGGAAGTGTGATTTAGGGAAACATTTATGACCAGGGAAACAAGCCTAGTTCTTATCTCAGGTTTCTATTAATAAGCTGTTGTAACTCAGGCAAGTGAAAACGGTTCCTTAAATGAAGTGTGCAGAGATGGTAGCGAAGCAGTATAAGAAATTAGGTATCAATCCATTTTACTAAAAAAGAAAGTGGAGTCAGACAGTTGAGTAAGAGTATGAGGTAAATGAAAATTACTGTTATTATTTTCAATAAGGCTGTCAAATTCTTAAAAGATCTTTTCAGCTACAGACATTTGGGTATATTTACAAATTCTCATTGTAATGAACAAGTAGTAATTTGTATCCTTATGTTGGGATATCAGTAAAAGGCAGAGAAAAGCAGCACTTTGCAAATTATTTTCCAGGCTGCTTTTAGAAGGTTTGCCCACAGACAGAAAGGGATTGCAGGGAATCTTGAAGCAATACCTGATGTAAAATTTTATAGTTAAGACAGTATGTAACAAGATTGATAAATATCCCTATGTAGTTTGAGTAGTAATTATATACTAAAGAACATATTTTAAAAATTCATCAACAGAATAAAAATAATAAGCGTAAAGATATTCATGCAGCAAGAACCATGATAGCAGAAAACTAAAAATAAGATCTGGCTAACATTACTGGAATAGTTAAGAATATCGTGATATTTCAGTTAAATGAAATACCATTCAGCCATTAAATCTATAATACTAAAAAATATATATCTCAGAAGCTAAAGAGGGTCAGGCCTGGTTAGTACTTGGATGGGAGACCACCTAGAAAGACCAGGTGCTGTAGGTGTAAAAAAATAAAAAATAAGGGGTTGTAAGCTGACAAGGTCCTTGCAATCTGTGAGGTCAACCAAGGGTTACCTTGCCTAAAAAAAAAAAAAAATGAATAAATGAATAAATAAATAAATAAATAAATAAATGTTAAAAACTTTTTAAAAATATAATAGGAAGGATCTTAAATATATACAAAGATGACACAAGGTGATATTCAAAAATGGATATAATAATTTTTTCTTTTTAAAAAATGTATGCTACCTTATATTGCTTTATAATTAGTACGCATTTGTAAATTTGTAATTGAAGCACAATTCTGACATATTCCATTTATTTTAAATGTTAAGTATAATAGATATAGTGCTAACATCTCTACATACATTTCCCACTCCAGTCAACTCCCCCACCCCCACCGAGATATCCAATAATAAGAATTCAGGGCCTATCTTACTACATCCCTCACTACGCTGATGTACAAACACATACATGTGAGAAAGAGGGTCTTTTTTTTTTCCTACCAAAATTATACCACTGAAGATTGTTTCTCCCCTTAATAACATGCCACTGCATCCCTCTAAGCCAATATATAGCTGTAATTCATTTTTCTAGTAATCGTTTGCAGTAAGAATTAGCATGATTAATCTAGCCATTTTTCTACCGAGGAACATTTAACTTATTTCCAGTTTTACCACTACAAGAAAAAGCTGCCTGGATATACATATCGTTATGCCTTACATTATGGTGTGTTTGATCCTGCAAGATAGATAGATGCCCATAGCTGGGGTTGCTAGGCTAGCGACATATCCATTCTTACATTTTGAACAAATACTTTAAAATAGTTTTCCATAAATGTTCTACATCTACCTTCCCACAGCAAGATACAACTGTTTCTTTTCCCAGATTGTCACCACTACTGAATGTTATCAACCTTTTATTTTTGCAATTGGACAAGTGAAAATCGTAATTCAAATATGCATTCCCTTGAATGCTAACAGAGTCAAGCCTTTCTCCTTGTCATTTGCATTTTAGTTTCTATAAATATGAACATTCCTTTCTATTATGTTATTTTTCTAATTAGTATGTAGGAGTTCTTTGAAAATTGGAGGTATTAAGTTTTTACCTGTCATATATACTGTGTGTATTTGACTCGGTCTATTTCTAGTCTTTTGGTTTCTTTATTATACATTTTTCCGTTCATAAATCTTTTTAAATTTGTATGTCTATTTTTCATTTCTTCATTGCCTTTGTTCCCTATCTTTATTTCTGATCTCTACTCACTTGCAATGTTATAAAAACATTTTCCTAATTTTCTTATAATATTCATAAAAGTTTCATTTTGCACTGAGGTACATTAATCTACTTGGCATATATTTTATAGATGGTATAAGGTAGGAGTTTGTATTACCTTACTTCCAAATGGATATCAAATAATACCGACATTTAATAATCTTTTTCCTTTGAAATTGTAATGCCAGCTTTTCCAATATTAATTCCTCCTCTATTCCTGGATATGTGCTGAGAATCTTTACTATGTTCCATTGTTCTGGTTATTATTTCTCATGACATTGACATGCTATTTTAATTACCATAAAATTATTATAAGTTTTATCTGGTAACACAAGATTCCTTCCCCCGGATTACTGTTATTCTGAAACATAAATTCTGTTATCAAATCTTATTCATTTCTTCTACCTAAATTTTAAAATACTTTTTCCAATTCCAAAAACATCTTTCCTTAGATTCAGATAAGAATCATTTTGCATGTACATATATTTTGGGGAAATCATGACATTTGTATAATACTGAGTCTTCCCAAACAGTACATGGCATGTTTATTCAGATGTCATTTCATATTCTTCAATAAAATATTAAGTTCCTTATCCTTACTGATACCATCCTAGGAATTTCAGTGCTTTGTTATCCATTTGCAATGAGTTAGAAACTGCTGCTTTGTATATACTTTATGCCCTGTTCCTACATACCTGTTCCTACGTGTATAGAGAAGAGCAGTTCAGGAGGTGGCCCAGGGCAGATATATGCCAGGAAGCACCTTGTCCATCTGAGAGTCATACTATACACAGTTTGACTCCTGGGTAAGGAATAGTACAAATTGCTCAGGCGTGAACACACACTTCATTCATTATGCCCGATGTACCCAGGCTGCCAGAGCAGCCTGGTTAAGTATTGTCCTGGCTGTGTTTCTGTGCCTCCAGAATGGGGAAATTTTCCAGAAGCCCCTAGAGTCTTGCTAACAAGCCCTAGACTGACTATGGCACATGTTCACATCATCACTTATTGAAGTCTCTTCTGTTGGTTTTGAAGCTATTGCGTGTGTGTGTGTGTGTGTGTGTGTGTATTTCTAATATAAAGCCATTTTTGGAATCAAAAAAGTCAGCACTCTAGACATAAGTTAATTTTTTAAAAAGATGAAAGAAATTTAACTTAAATGTCTAAAAACAGAAATGGTCGAATAAATTATGATGCATTTGTATAGAGGAAACTGATACATCTATACAAAAGGGTCTCATTAAGTCTATATAAAAGATAATCCAAAGAATATTTCCTGACATTACAAATGCTTGTGCTAGCATATTAAGGTCAATAGACAGCTTTCAAAACTGCATATTTAATTTGATATTATTTTTGGAGATAGCAGGGGAGACAGAATAGGTAGGAAGTACATATATATCAATATGATACGTGTAGAAGGAACTAAGTAAAGGAATTATACCTCTTTTTTCCAGATCTTCTACAATAAACATACTCAGATAGAAAAAAATAAACTTTATTTAAAAGATGCACTGTTTTTGCCATTCATACTTATAAGATAGGTAAATTGATTTTGCCTTTCATTTTGTCATTTTTGTCCTCATTTATGGTACATATTATTTTCCTAGGGCCGCCATAACAAAGTGCCACAAACTGGGTGGCTTAAAACAACAGAAATTTATTTCCTCACAGTTCTAGAGGCCAAAAGTCTGAAATCAAGGTGCCAGCAGAGCCACATCACTTCTAAAGGCTCTTGGGGAGATCCTCCTTGCCTCTTCTAGCTTCCAATGGTTGCCGGCAACTTGGGGCATTCCTTGGCTTATAGATACATCACTCCAATCTCTGTCTTTATCTCCACATGGCTCTCATCCCTGTGTCTGTGTCCAAATTTCCCTCTTCTTATAAAGAAATTAGTCCTTGGATTAGGGCCCATTCTAATCGAATATGACCTCGAATATGATCTTTACTTGATTCCATCTGCAAAGACTCTGTTTCCAAATGAGGTCGCATTCACAGGTTCTGGGGGTCAGGACTTGGACATATCTTTCTTTAGGAGGACACAATTCAACCCATAACATCTCACCCTCTCACTCCCCAAACATCATGCTCTTCCCACATGCAAAATACATTCACCCCATCCTAGCCTTACCAAAAGTCTCCTCTATCTTTCTCTCCCTACCTGCTTTCCCTCTCTCCTAAATTCTTGTGGTTGATTCTATAAACTAGACGTGAGCATGACTGCAACACAACCAGTGCCCACGTAACCAGAACTTTATTGGGCTAAAATTAAAGCAGAATAGACCAATCCACCCCTTCGCTCCCAAACAAAATCCCTATTTCTGTCAGTGATAAGAAGTCTTCACTTAACTGAAGCCCTCATCTCTCTCAGGAGCCGTGGAACAATTTTATCAAGTGCATTCTGGGCCAATGCAAACAATGTGGCTCTGCCTTCCAGGCCACTGAGCTGTATTTTGACTATTTGGCCCCCAAGCAGTGCTGCCTAATTTTAAAATCATGCCATTCAGTTCAGTGTTTCCATGTCTGCAGAAAAATTAATATCTCCCCTTCAGGTTGGAAGTTATAATTCACAGTTCAGCCCTGACAACAGCATGAGCTTAATTAACCAAACTTGGAAACAAAATAGAGCCGTTTTTATTTTATTTTAAACCTGTTTATAGGATATGCATAGCCGCTGAAGCAGTAGTCACCACTAAGAAATTGTTATGAGCATAAATTGGCAGAGTGGTTGTTTAACCCACGAGTAAGCAAGTTTTCAGAATGATTTGGTTTTGAAACAAATCAAAGTTGCCGAGGCAAAAATTACGTGCAGACATGCAGAGGCATTGATGCAGAGCCAGAAAAGTAAAGTTTCTGGCCATTAAGGGAACAGACCACAAGGTTACATTGAAGTCATAGATCCCAAGGTTGATGGAAATGTAGTGTAATAGAAGGAAGAGAGAACTCTAAGTCATAAAGCACTAAACTCCACCAACTGCACCAGTTCTGGGTGCCCTTGTGTGAGTGAGGCTGTTCTCCGGGCAGGACCAGCTTCTTGATTTGCAGAACCCGATGCAAAATGAAAATAGAGGGCCCCTTGTTCATAAATTATTAAGAATTTCAAAAACGTTGCAACAGAGCATTAAACCAAACACAGGGCTCTACTAAGCACGAGACCCTGTGCTACTGCACAGGTTCTACCTGTCTCCAGGTTTCAATCTTTTAATCAGTGAAACAGGGGGAAAAAAAAAACCAAAATGATATTTTTCTTACTTCCTTCATGGGATGATTGGAATGATAGATTAAGATATCTGTAAAAATGCTCTGTAAATGCGAAAGTGCTTTATCCAGAGCAGAGGCTATAGAAAGTCTGGAAACACAAGTAGGGGGTCTCCTGGCCACCTCCTTCCCACTTACAGGAATTTAATAAGGGACAGCCAAATACTTCACCTATACGTAGTGCTTTATAAATCACTAAATTGCGATGAGGCTTATGCTTAACAGTTTTCACTGAATTAAAAGAAACCAGTTCGCTAAATGCAATGCGGTTTCATGGATTGGATCCTAGAACAGAAAAAGGAGATCAGTGAAAAAAACTGGTGGAAACTCTAGAGCAGCAGTCCCCAACCTTTTTGGCACAGGGACCGGTGCGCCTATGAGAATCTAATGCCTAAGGATCTGAGATGGAGCTGAGGCGGTGATGCTAGCGCTGGGGAGAGGCTGAAATTCAGATGAAGCTTCTTTCGTTCACTTGCCCTTTGCTCACTTCCTGCTGTGCGGCCCGGTTCCTAACAGGCCATGGTACTGGTCCATGGCCCTGGGCTTGGGGACCCCCTGCTCTAGAATTTAGTTAATAGTTTTATGCGCTGTTAATTTCTCCGTTTTGACAAATGTACCACGGTCGTGTGTGAGATGTTTAAATTTTAAGGGAAGCTGGGTAAAGCTTGGGCAGGAATTCTCTGTACTATCTCTGCAACTTTTCTGTAAACCTAAAATTATTCCAAAATAAAAAGTTTATATTTTAAAGAAAATGAAACTAGTCGATTTTGACAGACTGGGAGGAAATGATGATTCTTATTTTCTTAAAAGCAAAGTAATAAGATTAGCTTTTATGTTAGAATATGGAAACCTGTTCTAAGTTATGTAGACGGTTGTTTTAAATTACATATACCTAGATAGATAGATAGATAGATAGATAGATAGATAGATAGATAGATGATAGATAGATAGCCAAAGGGCCAGGGGAGAAAACAGACTGGATAAATAGGAATGACTTGAAATTTTGCTGCATGCACTCAAATATTCTACTTACTTCTAATTTACTCAGAGGCTTTACTTTGATTCCAAAATCTTCTTCCTTTTGTGGATATCACTCCATATTCTTTTCTCGTTAGCATTTTTTATGACTGCAAGAATAATTCATGTTTGTTCAAGAAAATTCATAAAACTACAACCCCCCAAAATTATCATTCTCTCAGTGAGAAGTAGGCATGATCAATATTTTGACTCATTTTTATCACTCTCTCCTGTGTTCATGTGCATATGAACATACAATATACTTTAGAATAATGGAAGCCATTGAATATAAACCAGCATTTCCAAAATTATGTTCCGTGGAACACTGAGATCCATAGGCAAATAATTGGGGAAGATATCATACACTATCCTCCCTCTTGCAGATTCACTCTGCGTAGTATAGTGAAAGCTATGAGAAGTCCTGCCTAACTTTTTCAATTCAGATTTCTCAATGCCTGAATTCTATTATTATCCAACAGAATACTCCTTGGGAAACTGTTATAAATAGCTCTGTTCTAAATCTTTTTCACTTAACAAGATGTTATGAGCATTTTCTCATGTTACTAAATATTAATTGCAAATATCATTTTAATGACTATAAGTATTACAACATCTGAGCATTCCATTATTTATTATACCAAAAAAACATTCAAAAAGATCCAGATAGCAAGAATGTGGGACTGCAGGCCATACGGCATCTAGAGCATGTAGACAAAAAAAACATTCAAAAAGATCCAGATAGCAAGAATGTGGGACTGCAGGCCATACGGCATCTAGAGCATGGAAGGAGCCATAGACGTCATGTGCAGTTGTGTTCCAATAAAACCTTCATATAATTTTCACATGTCATGAAATATTATTCTTTTGAATTTTTAACCATTTAAAAATATAAAAAATTATTCTTAGCTCACAGGCTACACAAAAACAGATGACAGGCCATAGTTCCCTAACCATGTTTTCCTCCCAAATTTAAAAAAATATTGTATCAGACATTTGGAAAAATAAATTGTTGTCTGAATCTCTGACCGCTTCCTTTAGACAGATTCCTAAAAAATTCCTAGACCTGGACAACTAAGCCAAGGAATAGGAATATCTGGCCATGAATCCACATTGCTAAATTGCTCTATAGAAAAGATGGACAGTGCTCAACAGCAGTGTTTGAAAGTGTCTGTCTCACTGTAAACAGGCCAGTTTTGACTATTATCATTTTTTAATGTTTGATCATTTGATAGAGGAAAATTAGTATCATGTTTTTCTATGCATTTCTCTGATTGCTATTGTGTGCACTTTTCCTGTTTGTTACTGAAATATTGTTTGTTTTTGAAAGTCATGGGAGTTCATCTACTGGTCATATTAATTCTTGTAATACTTGGCAAATATTTTCCTAATTTGTTGACATTTTTATTTTATTTGGACATTTTGGGTTGTGGAGATGATTTTAAATTTTATAAATTGATTATATATTAAATATAAATATATATTATTCATCGATGTTGATTTATAAATCCATTAGCACATCTATTTTAGTTTCTTCATTTGCTTTATGCATAGAAAGTCATTTCCTACTTGAGATCATTTGAATAGTCAACCAAATTTTCTTCTGGATTTTATTATACTTTCGTATCTTACATCATTGATAACTCTTCATATCATCTGTATTTACTTAATGTGTGGTGTGAGGTGAGGTACTAAACTGTTTCTTTGCCAAACTGTTTTTTTCCAAATTTGATTTTTCCATTTATTACATAACCCACCCCTTCCTCCACTGATTTGTTAATGTTCTCTTATGTAAATACTGGAGTCTAAATAAGGGTGAAAAATGGGATCTAATGAGGGTAAGAGTGGGGGCCATCTCTAAGCCATCCCATTCATCTGTCCTTTCTTACACTAGCTCGACACCATCTAAGCTACAGTGTCCCCCTTACCTGTGGGTTGATTTCCATGGTTTCAGTTACCGTGGAAATATTATTGGAATGTTAACTAGAAAATTCCAGAAGTAAACAATTCATAAGTTTTAAATTGCATGCCATTCTGAGTAGCATGATAGAATCTCGTGCCATCCCACTCTGTCCTGCATGGGACATGAATCATCCCTTTATCCAGCACCCCCAAACTGTATACACTACCCCATCCATTAGTCACTCAGTAGCCATCTCGGTTATCAGATCAGCTGTGGCAGTATCGAAGTGCTTGCGTTCAAGTCACCCTTATTTTACTTCGTAATGGCCCCTAAGCGCAAGAGTAGTGATGCCGGCAATTCAGATACGCTAAAGAAAAGCCGTGAAGTACTTTCTTTAAGTGAAAAGGTAAAAGTTCTTGACTTAATAAGGAACGAAAAAAATCATATGCTGAGTTTCCTAAGATCTACAGAAAGAATGAAGCTTTGATCTGTGAAATTGCCTAATTCATAAATCAAACTTTATCATAGATACGTGTTTATAAGAAAAAACATAGTATATCTAGGGTTCAGTACTATCCATAGTTTCAGGCATCCACTTGGGGCCTTGAAACGTATCCCCATGAGTAAGGGGGACAACACCTGTTAGTGTTAAAATGTACAATAAAAGACTCCACTTTATTATTTTTAGTTCTTACTTCTCAGAAGAAATTAAAGGGCATCTTGGGAGTATTTAAGTTAGGAAAGTCAAACCCAGCACATAAGTGAATCATCTATGCAGAAACCACGCAGAGATCATTGACATCAAGTTTACTAAGAGAAAAGAACCACATGCAAACCAAAAAAAAAGTCATCTGAGAGCAACAGTGGCAGACACACACTGTGTTGGGAGAAATTGTCGCCCCATTTATTTTAGGCCTATAGATAACAGTCAGTTCCTGATTCTTCCAGTGAGATCTATAATAAAAATGTCGCTAGAACTCCATGGATCATCAATCTCATATTAGCTATGAATTTAGCCTTGTCCCCGACCAAATGCATTAGCAGAATCTTAACAGAAAATGTGCTGTTTATAAAGAGCATCTCTCTCTGCCTTCCCCGGTCACCTTCGTTGGATGGGCTGTAAACACGGAAACCCTCAAAAGTGTGTCAGCAGGAGGAAGAAACCCAGCAGCCAAACCTCAGATGGATGGTGTAGACCTGGTTTGGCAGACTACCCCCTACAAGCCAAATCTAACCTGTAACCTATTTTTGTACATAAAGTTTTATTAGAGCAATGCCGTGCTATTATTTTCTCTTATTGTCTATGCAGTGGCAGAATTAAATAGTTGCAACAGATCCTCTATGGCCTGCGAAGCTAAAAATATTTACCATCTGCCCCTGTATAGGAAAAGCTTCCTGTGTATCCTGGGACATCAGCTTCCCTACTCCCCACACGTGCAGGCCCCTGCAAGTACGCCTCACCAACTGTAAAGGCAGACTCTTATTTCTCCTCAGTTTCACCTCAGTAATTTTGTCTGCTTTTAATTAGAATCAAACCCAGACCTCAGCCATTCGCACAGACCAGAGGATAATGCAGTCACAACTTTTAATTTCCCTCCACTAGGCTGCAAGCAGCTCCTAAATTCAATCTGATTGTCAAGGCCTGAGAAATGCTCAAGCTGGGACTAAAAAAAAATCGGGATAAAACAGCTAAGAAAAGGGCACGGTGCCTCTTTCGTTGTGCTATTTCTGGTGTATAAGAGAAGCCTAGACGAAGGTGAAAATATCAATGTGGAAATGTCCAAGTTTGGGGATCTCCAAAATAGATGTGTTATTTTTAAGTACATTTCCCGTGTCAGTCTGAAACCTCTTCAGGTAAGAGCTGAGATATTCACAGACCTTTGCTATCAGGGAGGTAATTGCTGGCCACAGGCCAAGTGGTTCAGTTCTTGAGCCATAAATTGAGTGACACTTTGTACCAATAATCTTGTGTTTCCAGAGAAGAATATGAGAACAGAAACAAAGCAAATGATAACAATGTTCTCAGTCTTATAGGCGTTTCAGACTTCAGGGTCCGAAGCATGAAAATTGTTTTTCAAATCATTTCCTAAAACCTCAGCCACAAATGTGAACAAAATTATAGAAACACTTCATTTATTCTGCTTTACCAGAAAATGAGGTATTCCATATACATAAAGTTTCCAGATAAAGATATTTGAAGTTCAGAACTCTTTGGGTCATAATCACTTTGGAAAGAATTTTTTCTAAAATGTATTACTTTATTTGGACTATATACAGAACACAAGGTTTTTCAGTGACCACGGGCCAACATTTCGAGCATTTAAGGCTCTGTCAAGAACCATCCCTATCCTAGAGAAGTTGATAGTCTAAGTGTCAGCAAGCATTTTCTGTAAAGGGCTAGGTAATAAATATTTTAGGCTTTGTGGGCCGCACACGGTCTTTGCTGCATGTTCTCTGAGTGTGGAGAAATAAATTCTAGCTGGGAACATTAACCTCTTTGGAGGATCTGCGTTGAGTCCTCAAAGCATGAGTTAACACTCTTTGTTTTCAAAGGTAAATATACATCCATGATACATAAAGAACTCTTACAACCCAACAACAAAAAGACAAACAAACTGACTGAAAATGGGCAAGGGACTTAGACATTTCTCCAAAGAAAATGTACAAGCAGCGAACAAGTACCTGAAAAGATATTCAGCATCATCAGTCATCAGGGAAATGCAAACCAAAACCACAATCAGATGCCACTTTACACTCACTAGGGTAGCTGTATTTTTTTTTAAAAAATGAAAAATAACAAGTGTTAGAATGTGAAGAAACTGGAACCCTTATACATTGCTTGTAGGAATGCAAATTGGTTCAGCTGCCATGGAAAACAGTTTGGCAATTCCTCATAAAGTTTATCATAGAATTAGCATATGACCCAGCAATTTCACGGCTAGTTATATATAAAAATGAATTGAAAAGGGCACTCAAACAAGCATTTGTACATACACATTCATGGAAGCACAATTCACAGTGGCCAAAAGGTGGAAACAGCCCCAATGTCCCATCAGCTGATGAATGGATAAACAAAATGTGTGGTCTAACCATACAATGAAATATTATTCAGCCATAAAAAGGAACGAAACTCTGATATATGCTATGATGTGGATGAAGCTCAAAAACATTATGCTTAAGTGAAAGGAGCCAGTCGCAAAAGGTCACATATGGTAATAATTTCATTTCTATGAAATGTCCAGCATAAGTAAATCCATAGAGATGGAAAATAGATTGGTGGTTCCCAAGAGAATGGGGAGTGCCTGCTTAACAGGTAGAGGCTTTCCTTCTGGAGTGTTGACAGTCTTCTGGAACTAGATACAAGTAGCGATTGCACAACGCCGCGAATGTACTAAATGCCACCGAGTTGTTCACTTTAAAATGGTTAGTTTTAAGTTATATGAATTTCACCTAGATTTAAAAAAATAAGTAGAAAAAAAATAAATGTACAGGGCGGTCATCAAATCAGGGATTATAGATGCTATTTTACTCTAGTATGAAATAATATCAAGAAGCCATTCTTATGTAAATGTACCTGTGCTTCCGCACTTTTTGACCACCTTGTATATATTGTTTTTGTGTGGTTAAAGTGATAGATGTCTATTGTAAGATTCAAGGCATAAGGAAAAATGTCATGATGAAAGCTAAAATATATTAAGACCTGGCCATTTGCTAATGCCGTGCTGAAATGAAACAATCAATACATGTATGAATACTCATAATGATTCTGTAAGCCAAACACTGTGTCTAAAATCTAAAAGATGAAGAAACAGAGGCTGAAAGAGATTAAGAAACAGGCCTAGCAATAGGAAGCCAGTAAATAGCAGAGCCAGAATTGGACTCCCACAGTCTGACCCCAGAAGTCTGGCTTTGAAACACTGCTTTCCATTGCCTAGAAAGAAGTGATGGCATCTTCCCTAACTCCACTCTCTAGAGGAAATCACCGTGGACTAAACATCTTCAGATACTTTTTAAAAAAATGAAATGAAGATCCCACTGTAGTCAATATTCAAAACATACTTTTCAATATATCATCAGCATGTTTTCATCTCTATACACTTATTTTATTCTTATTAATGGCCGCATGATATGCCATTGCATAAATATACCATTATTTAGTTACCCAATCCCCTGGTGTTGGGCACTTAAGTTGTTTTCATTTTTTCACTTTACAGTGTTGCAATAAAACTCCCGCTATCTTCCTTCACTTGCTTGATAACGTTGTCAAAATAAATTTGTAGAAGTGGAATTGCTTAGGCAAAAGATATGCCTCTTAGTCACTTTGATGAATGTTGTTGAATTGTCCACCCCAACTTTGTATGGCTTTAGATTTCTACCACTAGTGTGTGACAGGGCCTCTCTCTGCTCACCCTGTCTCAATGGCGGGCATCGTCAGTCTTTTTAGTCTCTTTACCAACCGATAAGTCAAAATGAATATCTCATTATTTTACTTGACATTTCTTTCATTATTAACAAAATTGAGCATATATTGATAAATGTATTGGCCATTCGAACTGGTTTTAAGAATCGATTCTTTACGTCCACGTTTTGCCCATTTTTCTATTGAGATGTTTTATTGATTTATAAGACTCTGTTATATTATAGCTAATAACCCCTCCCTATTTTTTTCTGTCATATGTGTTGCAGTTTTTACCATGGGTTAATATTTGTCTTTTAACTTGGGGTATTTTTGGTCACCTATAAGATTTTTTATGTTTTTTTCTTAATGAAGTCAAATCTCTCAATATTTTTAATGTTTCTGGTCTCAGCGCTATTCCTTACGAGGAATTTAATGTAAAAATTATAAAAATATTTTCCTTTTATGATTTATAATAAGAAATACATATTTCATTTTCCTGTTTCTGGCTAGGAGCTCCTAAAACCCTTGAAATTTCTTAAGTGGTTAGAGCAACAAAGGCATCTTTTGTTTT